>WBMZ01006036.1:0-23219 GCA_013400975.1 Atrichornis clamosus
AATACATCTGTGGAAACACAGAGGGTTCAAGACTGTTGGAGTACTTTTCTGCAGGATCTCTCTCCATATAGTTCTCTTTCATCTCAGCTGGTCCGTGAGAACTAATGTCTGCTTTCTCCCCACAGAACAATTATGTGCAGCTCATCAGAATGACTCTGCCTACGACAGTCCAGATCCTGAAGCTGAAGGCAGTCCCTGTACCTCTGAGATGGAGCAGGCCAAAGGGAGGAGTGCTACTGTGAGCAGAAGATATCCAACACACATCTCTGCCCCTTCACTGACTAATTTCAGAAATGACATCAGCAAAATGGACAGGAGGTACTCGGAATCAGACCTGTCCTTCCAGAACCACCTTGATGGCACAATTAGGAAAGAGAAGCTAAACAAAAGTGAGGACAATTTTCCAGTTCAGCAGAAAAAGCTATGGTTGGAGGCACTGGAGAAATGTCTTGCAGCCTTACCTTCGCAATTATCAACTGATTCTCTACCCAAAACATCCTCCAGTTGCTCCCTGGAGAGCTCTGATGGCTCAGTTTTCACCAGCTCCCCAGTAGTTTCACCCTCCAGTCCCAAAAAATCCTTTTTAAATAGACCTCAGTCCTTTTCTACCAAGGCCACAGAAGACTGCAGTACATCTAGCAGAGAGATCAAAAAACATTCCATGTCATTCTCTTTTGCAAACCGCAGGAAAACACTAATAAAAACCCAGAGTTGGGGGCCTGGAAAAAACATGTTTTTTCAGAGGGACAGTTTCACAAAGAAAGAAGACCAGTTCTCCTGCAGAATTGTCCAGGAGGACAGTCATGGTGATGACAAACCATTGCCTGTGGAGTATTGGCAAAGGCCCCGTTTCAGGTCAGTTGATGAAGTGTTCAGAGAGGTAGACCAGAGGAACCCTGGAAGACCACCCTCTTATGAAGAGGCTATTAAAAACTGCCTGGCCACTAAAGTTCCCTCCCACAATCTCACGGTTCAAACTATGAGATTAGCAGTGTCAAACCGGGATGATTTGCTGCCTCGTCCATGCAGCCACAGTGCACAGGATGCAGCATACATGGCTCTAAGGGATCTACCCAGTACCAGAATTTCTGCAACAAAGGATTCTGATGTAGAAACTGAGACCTTCAGTGTCACTGTGGGAGTAAACTCTCGTGTGAGTTTACCCGTGACCCCAGGAGTGTACCGATTGAGAGCCATGTCTGAATCCTGTCAAAAGAACAAACTTGAGTATGTGGCTCGGAGGTGCAGCCAGCCAGTTTTTGAGGTAGACCAGATCCAGTATGCTAAGGAGTCCTATGTTTAAAAAGCCTATCCTTCCTCTTCGCACTGTGCAAAGTAAATATTGTACAAAGAGACATCTTGCTCATCCTTTGTAGGATTTTACTTTCAAGAGACAAAGAATAAGCTAGCTCTGCATGAACTTTTTTTTCTGAAGTGTCTGTCAGCTTGACATGTCACATCCTTTCACCACAAGAGGAGGTGGTGGTGAAGACCTGTGTATCATTATGTAAAACTGTGAGTATGCTGTACATAACCTGTTGTGTGGGAAGAGTAGTTAGCACATGATAAACAGTATCGTATTTGTATTCCTGAAAGGACAATTCAAAGGTTGGCAGGTCCAAAACTTGTCCCACCTTCTTTTTGTTTTCTGTATGGTCACGGACCCTGTACCATTTGTTATGTGTGCCTGCCAGGCTGATGCAATGCTTTGCTGATTTTCTGCATTAAAAATTGGGCTGGCAGTTACCCTAACAGGGGAAGAGCTGTTCTGTCATCAAGACCACTTCAGCACTCTTCCATAAACCCCCTGTACCTGCTGCCATTCCATCTTCCTGCTTCCTGGTGAGGAGAATGATCTGACCTCTAACCAGCATTAGTGTTGTACACTGAGCCTGGGGTTAGAGGCACCGAAGCCCTGCGAGGTCATTATGGGAATGTATCAAGTAACCCTCATGCGTCCTGAGGTGCTTTTAGTCAAAATAAACTGGACAGGCAAAGAAAGAAAAAAACAAAAGAAAGAAAGGAAGGAAGGAAGGAAGGAAAGAAAGAAAAGAAGGAAAAGAAAGGATATCTTCAGGTTTGCTTTTATGAGGAGAATTAAAAAACAAGCAACAAAAACTCCTGTAAGGAAATATTCTGGATTTCAGCTTTAAATTGTTAGAGCTCATTAACAAAAAAAAAAAGATAAAAAATAAAATACTAGGTGGTGTCCTTATAACCTTGTAAAAATGACTGGAAGTGCAATGTGTTTTTATGGCTCAGCATAGCCTTAAACCAGGAGCAGGGTGACTTTTTTCTCCTGTGTAACTTCACTACAATAAAACATTTTTCTGCATGAATGCTAAACTGTCCATTGTCTGTTTTTAAAATGTTCAGGCCCTACATGTACTGTACTTACTTTTATCCTATTCTACAGGTACTGCA
The DNA here is from genome assembly GCA_013400975.1 of Atrichornis clamosus. NCBI lineage: Eukaryota > Metazoa > Chordata > Aves > Passeriformes > Menuridae > Atrichornis > Atrichornis clamosus. Next base: position 2,425 of record WBMZ01006036.1, read on the forward strand.
AGTCGGCTTGAATGACATGGCATAGCTGAGTAGCAGGAAGCAAAGTAACTGACCAGTAATATCACTGCTACTGTTGTAAGAGCCTGCAGGTTCCAAATCCCTCTCCATCAGGAAAACAACTTATATTGCCATGTAACAGCAGTTAAGCTGCAAAGAGGTGATGCTGCCCCAAAAGTGGAACAGATTAAAAATAGTACACCATCTTCTCAGGAATGATGTTTTCCAGGTGTAGCTGTTCCCAGGACACAGAGAAAAGAGAAGGAGAATGCCTAAAAGGAAATTATATGAGAAGGACCATACTGGTAGGCTGCAACGAGAGAAAATGTCACTTCTCTCCACCTCCCGAACAGTGGCACTCTGCTTCCGAGCAAGCTGCAAAAGGGGTTTACCTTTTCTAGAATCTGCATATTCTGGGTCACAGAATCACAGAATAAGTGGGACTTGAAGTCCTCCTGCCCACCCCACTGCCCAAGCAGGGTCAGATAAAAGCTGTTGCCCACGATTATGTCCAGACAGTTTTTGAATATTTCCAGAGATGGAGGCTCTGCAACATCTCTGGGCAATCTATTCCTGTGTTTGACCACCCTCACACTGAAAAAGTGTCTCCTTGCATTCAGATGGAATTCCATTATATTTTAATTTGTGCCCATTGCCTATTTTTCNTATATTTGTGCCCAATTCTATATTTGTGCCCAATTTTATATTTGTGCCCATTGCCTATTTTTCTGTGTTAAGTGGAATTACACTTTTCTTGTGTAAAAAAACACAGGCATCTTGCCCTCATGGCAGACAAGTGTGAAGAGGTAATCCATGTGCAGTGAAAATGCTCAGAAGCCACAAAACAGAAAACACAAACCTCAAAATTTAATGAAATAACCTACAGTTTCTTCTTTGTTAAGTGATTAATTCTTTTTGACTGTGAGAAGACTAAGTCTCCCAAGAAGATTCCTGCCCTGTAACCACACCAGAAAACTCAGGGTGAATAAGCATGGTCACTTCACCAGAGAGTAGGAAAGTCTCTCTTTAGGTCTAAGGTGTCCGTAAGGCAGATACGACAATGACACTCAGAAAGCTTACCTGGGATTAAATATTCAATATAGATGAGTCTAAATCTTCAAGCTTCTGGATAAGAAATACTATTTGGAACTTCTTGTAAGGCATTTCAATCAATGGAGAAAAAGGAAGAAAGAGGAGCTCTATACACTGTTAACAAACAAGGGGTAAGGTGAAGGAGTTATGTAAAAGAGTGGCCCAGTCTCCCTCACCCTGCTCTTGCATTTCTTCAAGTCCAGGAAACACCATGATTAAGGAAAATCTGAATGCAAACAGACCCCAAAAGACATTTGCCTCCTCATTGACAGGTAACTTTTGACTTCCTTCATCCCTTCAGACTTGACTGTTCAGTCAGCATTATTTTCATGTCATGTCTCTCCACAGAAGTGATTTCTCTTCTATACAGGCAGATAAGAGACCTCAAAAGACTAGAATGACACAGGAAGTAGAGAACTTTGCTTTAGCACTTACTGCCTTTGGCTCAGAAAAGCATTTTGTCATGCTACCAGTCCACCCTACCACATTCTAAGACCCAGACCAAATATCCTGGACTCCAAGAGTAAGGCCCTTTACTTGCTATATCCAACAAGTGAATGATCTGTTTTACAGGTGCCTTGCCAAAGCTGCCTTTGACTCCTCAGCCAGAAGGATCAAACACCCATTTTCAACTGGGTCAGCTGGTGATGGATTTTGGCACAAGAGTTGAAAGATGACAGTAAGCCTCCCATTCTCCACATCTATCATCAGTGTTGCACCACTTGCTTCACACACAATTTTCTAACTGAATTTCATGAAGACACTCTTAACTGTACAAGACATGTAGAACCAGAAGAGGCAAAACCCCAATATTAAAGCAGAAAATCCAAGCCATTGTCTTGCAAGGCAATGCTGGAATTAAGGCTGGTGATGCAGCTTGAATTCACTTCCTTGTGTTTGCATCCTGCTGTTGTTTTCAAACACATGATGCACTCTGTTCTTCCCCACAGGATGCACCCACACTGGTAGGAACCAAGGTAGTGCAGCAAAGGAGAAAATTTTTATTCTGGCATTCCCCAGTAGATCTTGCCTAGCAGGCACCCAGGTTTTGGACATACATCTATTTCTTATTTGCTAGAATTTGAAAGAGCAAACAGAAGAACAAAGGCATTCCTTATGAAGTAACGCCTTCCTTAACCATGTTGTGCACCAGGAAGTTGCAGATTTGTTATCTGTCACTTGAATTAGGATGACAACTTACAGCAAAAGGATATTGTCATCAACTCTATGGCCAAACATTAGTGAAGATTGAGAGAAACATCATATCTGCAGGTTTCACAAACATTCAGACTGCAGGCATTCAAACATTCAGGTGCAGACTGCAGATGTAGACACATACATTTATTTATCTGCATGCAAGCATTTATGTAAGCCTGTGCCTCATCTTCTGCACAATCTGCAGAATATGAGGCATAGGCTCTCTGTGTCTCATTTCTCTGGGCTCCTGGGACTGAGCTGAGTGCAGGTGGAACACAGTTGCCTGAAAGAAGGTGTCCCTTCAAAGTAATTTGGATACCTTAGAGTACCTTGAGGAATTTTCTAAGGCATCAAAAGTGGATGCAATTCCATATATTTAGGTAGTTGAATCCTTCCCCCAAATCTTCTCTGACTGTGATGTAAGTTTAGACTCCCACCTCACACATACCTGCTACATTTAGATACCTTGATTGTAGGTCTCTATAATCTAGGGTGGACATTTTACTGACACCAGAGAAATAGTAAAACTTGGGATTTTAGGCACCATCTAAGCCTTTTTTTAGGCACCATCTAAGCCTTCAAAAGAAGCATTCTTGAGTAGGTATAGGCACTCCTGCTTGCCCCACTCCAGAGTCTGGGGCTTTCTGCTCCATCCACCACAGAAAACCCTGACTCAGATCTTTATCTTCTCCCCTCCTGACTCCTCATCTCTGCCTCATTTTCATTCCCTCTTCATTCCCAACCTCCATTCCTCACCTCATCCAGCTATTTCTCTTTTAATTGAACAAATCCCAACCTTTGACTTGCTGTCAAAATCCCAATTTCATTTCCTTTCCATCCCTAGACCCACTTATCTCAGTCAGCCAGTATCAGTTTTCCTCTTCCTATTCATCCACATTTTCCCCTCATATCTGCAATGGTTGTTATTGCAATAAGCCCCATCAATACTTATATAATCTCAGTCCCACACACATGTACCCCTTGTTTTAGTCTCTGCAAATACAAAGAATCAGAATAAGAGAAGGGAAATCTCTGCAAGCTACAAGAGAAGAAATACAGAATTCATAAAGTTCAGTGATGACCTCAATTCACAGCTGTAACCATGGAAGGTCTCAGGATAAACCTTCCATGGGCAGACATCCTTGAATTTTTGGGATTTCATCAAGTGGTCTGCACATCTCTTGTAGTGTGGAAATATAGTCTGTCAGCTATGGTGGAAGGAAATCTGGAGCTACGTTAAGGTGAAATTATGAGTCAAAATAAGCCATTTTCACTGTGCCTCATAAAAACAATTCACAGGCTATGATGTAAGGGATATTTTTGGTAATTTGCTCATGTTCTCTGAGAAAAGGCATTGTCAGGACATTTTTTTCTGCCTCTGCAAGGAAGGTCTTGGGGAAGACGTTTCTCACTTGTCTAACCTCTTCTCAAAGCTATTATCTGGAGGGCACTTACTTCTGGGAACTGTGAAAACTAAAGAGATAATGAATCCTTCACACGTGAGGAAGAACAACTTCTGGCCACTGAGCAATGATGCACAAGATAATTGTTACTGCCATGGTCACTTTCTGTGATAGCTGCTGCAACATAACCCAAGAAGGCCCTTCACTGAACACAGTCAGGGAACAGAACTGCTACTCTATGTAAGATCTTTCTCTGTATCCTCCTCCTATGACTGTGTACCCCAGCCACAAGATGCAACACTGAGATTGCTGGTACAAACCTGTGGCAAAAATATTAGTGGCCAGAATTACACGAACTTTATAGTAACTAGTATCTTGGAGCACCAAGATTTACCTCTTTACAACACAGACAGTTGGCTTTCTTTCTTTTGTGTATACACTTGGCTCTTCAGAGTTCCTTATACTGCATCTAGTTTGATGAAATAGGATTTGAAATCTTCTTCTTTGGACATTATATAACTGGTGGACAAGACTGCATACCCTGCATTGACAGGTACTATTAGGGAAGGAGGACATCCTGCTGGTCACCCAGAGCTCTGTTGCTTTTGGGACTGAACCACTCTGTAGGATGTGACTGTGCTCCACAATTCTGACACTTAAAATAAAGCAAAGAACTTCTAATTTTTTTTTGTAATGCAGTTGTATCTCTTCAGCCTTTTGCTTAGAACTAGATATCTATTTTCTTGTAACACTAAAGCCAAAATGGATAGTTTGGGAATTCTGCTTGCGCTAGGTACACTTTAATGTTAAAAAGCTAATGCTGATGTTAAAAGCTAGTAATAAAATTAGTGCTTCATAACTCAGTTACATATTGTCGGGAGTTCCACACAGACGGTTTTTACACAATGTTCCATCTTGTAATATTGCTATCAATTACAGCAGGAAGAAGTATCACAGATGACAAAAATTCCATCTGTGTTGTTTTCAGTCTGGGAATAGGAATTCTTATTTCTTTACTGCCTGTTCTGGTTTTGGTGCTGATACATCACAGGAGACCAGGTGGTTTGCTGCAGCACCACACCAGCACTGCTTATTCCCAGGTTGGCTCATTCCTCATTCATAAACCGCAAGTGACAATTTCAGCTTCCCAAGAGAGGCAGGTCTTTTAACCTGGAGAACAATATTTTTTACCACTGTGAGACCAAGAGTTTTCAGCACTTGGCTATCACAGGGGTGAGCTCTGAACAAATACAGACATGCTGCTACCCTGCTAGCATGAGTCAGACCACAGTTAGAGTGGCTATCATGTGTTTCCACGAGGACGATTTCTGACTACAGGAAAAGGAAACCCACCTTGGTTAGGTGCTCTGGTTACATTTTTCTCTGAATTTTGTTAGCAGTCAGTCCTTATCACATGTGTCATCAGAACAGAGTGAAAACTTCAGAGGAACTTCTGAAGGCTAAAAATTCAGAAGAGGGAACAACTTTTAAATAAAAAGTCTGACAATGAGAGAGAGAAAGATCCATGGGCAAACGGCAACTGCTTTTGGAGAAGTGATAAAATCCTCATATGGACAGCTAACTATTGTATACATAGTCACCTGCAAGTCTTTGTGGATGCTAGGTGAACAATCGTTTTTTCTGCCTCTCTGTTATTCAGGAATGCTAATTATCTAATTTTTTTTCCTACAAATACATCACTTTTATTGTTTCAAATCAGTCTTTGCCATTTCTTATGACAAATACATACATTTAAATCTAACTTCTGAGCCAAAATCCATTCCAAATTCTACATGTTCTTCTATAAAGAGAAAGGAAACCACAGATTATTTTCTGTTTCTAACTTGAGGTGTCAACACATAAGTCTGAACAAACGGTTCACAAATTCCATACAGGGTTTACTCCATTGAGCTCTGCTTCCTCTGCTAGGTAATAATATGAAAAGGTTTCTAGAAGGGTTTCACACTTTCTAAACAAACCATGCTCTTCAGCCAACAAGCTATTTACAGAACTGATCCAACGGCTGCTCAAAACTCTTCCTTCCTACAACCCACAAACCTCCTACCGACTTCCTCGACAGATGCTACAGTCCAAATTCAAACCCTGCACCTTCAGTATCCCACAGGCTATGCTGAAAATTATAAAACTGTATTTAAAAAAATATATTAAAGCCAAATCCAAGCAGATTCCAAGACAGATGATCAGAGAAGATGCTTATATGATACAGATTAGGGATTTTTCTGGTTTTCCACATGCTTGCTGCAGAGTCTTGGGCCATGCAATTCTCTCTCCATCATAAAGCTGTGACTTCACACCGCAAGTGCACCTGTGCAGCTGTTCCTGTGATTCATCAAACAGATTTCTTCAGCACAACTGGTGACCAGGTGAGAAAGCAACCACAGTATCAGTCAAAAACTTCACAGAGTGCTGTACTCTGAGGAGTACACAATGTTACGTGATAGGCTACAGAGATGCACACCCATCTTGTGAGCTACAGACACCTGCAGACGTGGCATTTGAGAAGTCTTTGGGTGTGTGAAAGAGCAGAGGAGCCACCCGTTCTCCATTGTTGATCAGGGAGGATGATCTTGAGATAAAGACCGGAGACTTGTAGTTAAGTTGTTCAACACCTGGATCTGGCTTTTCCAAAAGGCCTCCTACCCAGAGCAGTTTTTTGACTGTGTAGTTTATCTCCAATAAAGCACAGGTGATACTCTCTGCCTTCCAGAGATGTGATAAAGAGCAATTTACATCAAGATGGACAAACACCAAGACTGTAGGGAAGTAGCAACAGAAGCAAATCAGTCTTGCTTCTTACTCTGCAAGTTTAGTGAAGTTGAAAAACTGCCCTCAATATAGGGAGATGAAAAATAAGGCAGAACTTCCTGGGGCAAAAAGATTACAGTGGGAGACCCCTGTTCAAGGCAGGGAGAGGTAAAAAGGGGCTGGAGCAGGAGAGCAGCACACAGTCTATTTGAGCTTAAATAGGTAGGTCACCAACAATTGATTTTCCATTTGGCAGTGTAATGAATGATAGTTCAAAATTAAATGTGCACTGCTCCACCCTGTAAGGTGCTTTATCACCCCTCCATAATTCTTTCTAGTCATTGTCTCTGAAGTCACATGATGGCATAAGGCAAGAACGCAAGTCCCAAGAGCATGCTTGTACCACTGAAAAACAAAGCTTATGGGGAGCATGGAGAAAAGGGAACCTAGGAAAAACGGTGCTGAGAGTCAGCAGAGAAGTGGTAGGGGGAAATGATACTGTAAATTTTGGCTGGAAACCATGAATAATAAATTCTGTTTTTCACTGGTGTTGGAGAAATGAAGGTCTTCAGAACTGAAATTTCCCAGTCCTGCCCAACCCCAAAAACTCAGAACTGGGATCAAGAGGAAGCTGTGCTGCTACATAGAAAAGGAAGTTAAATAATTTGGGTTGACGATATGAGTGATAGGATCTGCATTTTTTTCTATTCACATTTACATATTATTATTAACAACCCTACTTAAAAAAATATTGATGTCACCAGCAGAACTCAGGTTTACCTCTGGTATTTATTTTTCCTTCTATGTCTCTCATCTGTCAAAACTCTCAGGTTGGCACATTATATTTTTTAAAGCTAAGTATCTCGCTATTAGGACCAGGTCTATATGGAGGCAATGTCTGTTCATCTCTGATGCACCGAGCCTTAGGGCCTATGAACAGCAGCAAAGACACCATCTGCGGGCTGGCAGACACCAATGATACAACACCGATGCAGTATTGCTAATTCTCTTTGATCACATCACTGCAGCAAGTTAAAACAGGTTTCAGGGCACTTCTGTTAATTGTTCTCAGGACAAATAGTACACATGCACCTTGCTTGGGCTCTGTGATTCTTTCAACTTTGCAGTCACACTGATGGCTCTCCATGTTTGTACTGTGTTTTTTGTATTTCCATCACACATCTCAGGGCATTCATTAGCAGCAGCATGATGATTTCTGGGATTTTCAAAGCTACTCCAAGCATCTCCATCCCTGGAGATTTTCAAAAGCTGGCAGGAGATGGCCCTGACCAATCCGATCTATCTTTGAATTTGTCCTGGCTTAAGCAAGACGGTTACACTAGAGATCTCCAGAGTCCTTTTCAGTCTAGATTGCTCTGTGAGTCTTTGATGTCTACGTGAAAGCAATGGCATTTTGGCCTCAAATAGAGTAATTTGCAAGACTGGGAGATCCATGCCTTTAACTGCAGGCCCAAGGTGGTAATAATTGCAGATTAAAATTCCATCTCAGGACCATGGAGAACCAAATTGAACCCAAATTTCATATAATTACACAGTGTTACATCAAGAAAGCATTCCTGTATTTTTATAAGCCGTCATGGTCCTCCTCCAGACAGAAGACAATGCTCTAGGGAAGGCGTTATGCCCCTCCCTGTATTTCCTTGATGATTAAGGATTGCCTATGTCCAAAAACCTCCTTCCTTTCTTGATTATGCAATGCTGCAGAAAGCTAAGATTGTGGAAACTGGACTCAGCTTGTCTGCTCAGTAATGTATTGTGCAATGCACTGTGATACAAGGTCTCCCAAGCTAGCAGTATCCAAGCTGGGGGCCCAGGAAGGCCCAGGCTCAGCTCTGTAGAACCCTTATATTGTATTTCAAGGTGTCATTCACTAATTACAGAATGCATCCCAAGTGCTGCAGGAAACCATGGGTGTACATCTTCTGTTACTACACACTGACACCTTCACATTTGCTTTGCTGTGAATAAACTTGTTTCACATCCAAAAAAAGAAAGCCAAGGGCATGCCATAAGGCATGGAACAATGCCAGGAAATTCTCATTAAAACAAACAAACAAAAAAGTATGTTCTAGTTCCAAGGCCTTTTAACAAACCAATGAACCTGGCAGGAGATAAAACCCTTGTTCTTCAGCTTTCAAGTCAGCTGAAGGCTCTTCAAAAGATCTTTCTTAGCTGCCATATGGGAGATGGGTTGATTAATTCCTTGCTAGGCAAATCCACTTCCCAGGAAGTATCTCCTGCACTGCTATCTATGCAGGTCCAAGAAAATCCTCCAGAGAATATGTAAAACAGCCACTGCACATGTAAGATTCAGAGAGCAACTAACTAATGGCAGCCATCTGATTACAATCAATGTGGTTTTGGCTCCTGCTTGATTAAATCTTATGATGACACAAAGTGTTCTAGAACTCACCAGGTATTTTTAGCAGAAAAAAACAACTTAAAAGGGGGCAAGGAAGAAAATCTGAGGTTTTTCCTGGGCATAGCTTTGTCACTTATAAAGCACTGCTAACCTGAAGAGACCTTCTCTCGCACATGATACTTACAAAGCTTTTGTGCTGAACTGGTAACTTCGGAGTTTGCAGTGTTTCATAGAGGTAAGGAGAAGAGTCACTGCCATTTATCCGGGGCACATATTACGAGAATGGGGAATTCACCCAAAAAGTGAGACACCAGGCTGGGGCCAGCTTAACAAAATGAACCTGTGATGCAACACCTTCATCTTCACAAGAGTTGTGGGTAATAGGTAACAGGCAGCTCCTCAGGAATCCTTGCTCCAGTGGTTACAGGCCCTCTTCTCGTTGTCTCCCTATCCAGTCCATTCCAGCCAAATTTCTAGGGTTGTTCAGCAAGCACACTCTATTCCTTACCAGACATGTATAGACTGACTTTTTTAAGGTTATGCTGCAGCTGTTTTTTCATGTAAACAGAAACACCAGATGCCTAATAATCCTGGAAAGGTCTACATAGATTTCAAGTGCCCTGTCTAAAACTAGTATAGCCAACTGTATAGCCAAACTCAAATTTTCAGAAGATATGAGTTAGGTCTCCTAAATCAAAAGATTATCTTGATTCTGGTCAAATTTAAAGACCATAGCCCTCTGGCTTGGCTGGACCAAGATCTCTCTCATTAACCTTGCTTGCCCAGACACAAGTAAATAGCGAAGGACTGCTCTCCCCTTCTATCCTGGTGACACTTGCACTATATTTCTGCAAGCCTGTATCCACTTGTCCCACCACCTAACTAGCAACAGTGTAATCAACACAATTCCCGTTCCTGTATTGACTCTGCAAGCTGCCCATTAATGAATTACAAAAACATTCCTTTTTTTCCCCTTGCCTTTCACACTTGGCTTTTTTGACAGTTCTTTTTAGTTTGGGGTGGGTTTTTCCAACTTGTTTTTCAAAAAGTTTCTCCAGTTCCCCAGCTTCCCCCATGGCTTCAAGGCCTCCTATGAAGTACTCTCTTCTATTTGCAGTTCTCTTGTCTGTGACTACTCGAGGCTGTGGTGGAGCACAGACGTCTGCAGCACTAACGTAACAGCTGAAATAAATAGACTTTCACATGTGAATTACATTTAAACCAAAGGTTTCAAAACAAAGGGCATGGCCTATTTTATATACTAAGTCTTGCTAAAATAATCAAGGCATATCACTACCCACATAGGTTAAAAAAAAAGGCTATCACAGTATCAGTTGGTATCAGTAACCCTTAAATATTTTTATGTTTTTCTTAATGGAAAATTTTCACAGAATCTGAAAACATGTCCCCGTGGTTTGCCCTGACAGGGAGTGCAGCTCACCACGGATGGGATGGCATACAAACGGCTCACCTCATCTACTGTCTCTCATCATAGGACACCTTTACAGTATCCAAATCTCCAACTTGTGTGGAAAACACAAATTTGAACTGCAGTTGTTCGAGCTGGTACTTTCAGGACATCAGTACTTAAGCCACCAGCACTCCATCCAACAGATTTTCGCGACGCCCCAGCCAACCTTTGCACGCCAGTGTCAGTGCAGGTCGGGTTAAGGCACCTTGCGTTTCCCTGGAAAGCCCCGAGTCCCTGGGGAGTTCGTCCCGGGGCGGCAGGAGGACGGTGACACCTCGCGGTCCTACCCGCTCATTGCCTCGGCCAGGGCGGGCCCGGCAGCGCTGCCGAGCACGAACCCGCTGTGGGTTATGCTGATGCTTTCCCAGGGCCTGGAGTGCCGGCACATCCCGAGGCTTTGGCTCCCTCCCGGCGGGAACAGCTCCGTGAGAGGGAAGGGAGCGAACCGCCGCCCGCCACTGCCACCACCGCCCACAGCGAAGGGAAGGCTCCAGGGTGCCCTGACTGCGACAGTCCAGTACCTAAAAGGAGCCTACAAGAGAGCTGGGGAGGGGCTTTTTACAAGGGCATGTAGTGACAGGACGAGGGGCAATGGATTCAAACTGGAAGAGGGTGCGTTTAGATTAGATATTAGGAAGAAATTGTCTGCTGGGAGTGTGGTGAGGCACTGTAGCAGGTTGCCCAGAGAAGATGTGGATTCCCCATCCCTGAAAGTATTCAAGGCTGGGCTGAGTGGGACTTTAGGCACGCTGATCTAGCGGGAGATGTCTCTGCTCATGGATGATCTTTACGGTCCCTCCCAGCCCACGCCGTTCCCTGATCCTCTGAACCGCCCCCCGCCGCCCGCCCGCGCATGCGCCGCGCGTTGCCCGGGAGACGGACGCCGTTACCGCTCCCTCACGCCGCGCCCGCCCCGCAGGGAGCCGGGGCCGCCGGGCAGGGCCCACCATGGTGCCCAACCGAGAGCCCGAGCTGGCCGTGACCAGCGCCGTGCCATACAGCTTCTGCAGCCAGCCCCACTCCCTGCTCGCCCGCCCCAAGTACCGAACGTCGTGCGATGCCGCCCAGACGTGAGTGCCGGTGTCCGGCGGGCCGCGTCATCCGCCCCGGTCCGCTGCCCCCCTGCCCTCCGCGCCTTTCCCCTCGGCCCAGCTCCCTGTGCGCCCTTCCCGCGGAGCGCAGCGCCCGCCGCTCTGCCTTCTTTCCGCCCGTCGGGGCGAAGCCGCAGGCCGCGGCTCGGAGCCCGTGGCCGGTGTGCGGTGCCGCGACCGGAGGTGTCTGTGCTCTGCCGCAGGGAGAAGGAGCCGGTGCGCTACGGCAACCTCATGTACGACCCGAGAGTGGTGCGCGGAAACGCTTTATCCCTTCGGCTCCTACCGCAGGTATGGGGTTCTTTAGGTGACTCATGCTACAGCTTTGTTGGAAAGTCATAGGTAGGGCAGCAAAACTGTTCCCCATTTATAATTTTGATGGCCGAAGCTGTAATTTTACTTAAAATGTTTCCCATAGTCACAGGGTCTCCAGTTAAACTAGCCTGTGACTGCTTCCAGCTCTTCTTTAAAGCACTTAGTTTCATATGAACTTCTGTAGTTCTGATTTTTTTCCCTATTAAGTACTTGATTCCTTTATTATCCTTCTCCGTTTCTTTAGTGTAATGATTCTGAGCACAAGTCATTACTGCATAATCTGGTATCATACACATGGTGTCATCAGGGAGAGTTGCAGCTCTTGAGAAATTGAGTTTTGGGGTAGACTTTGGCTTATCCTACCATAGAAGCAGAGCTAGATGGTCTAGCTGTACGCAAAAGCTGCTTATGAGGATGCAAAAGTATTTTGTCTGTGTCATTATTACACCTGATATGGTAGTAAGTCATAGAATCTTAGAATGGTTTGGGTTGAAAGAGACTTTAAAGATCATCTAGTTCCAACCCACTGCCATGGCAGTGACACCTTCCACTGGTCCAGGTTTCTCAGAATCCCATTAAAATGTGATACTTTATTTTCAGATAATATTTCTACATAGATAATTTGATCATATACAAATTTTAAGCAGCCTGTATTTTTAAAAGCTACTTTTTGAAATTAGCTTTATGTTGTGCAGTAGCTGTTTCTTAGAGTGAATTTCACATAAGTTTTGTCTAAGAAGTTCAAAACTGATCTTAATTTCAATCCATAAGCAGAGTACTGAATTTAAAAGTTAGTGTGAGTTTCTTTTGTTTCCTCAGTAATAACTGGTCCTGCATTTTTTATCTAGCAAACAATTCTGTTTGTAATATGATAACTGGACCTAAGTCCATTTGACCTCTCAAAATATGAAAACTCTCACTTGTCAGAAAAAAATGACCATTTTAATATACTTTATCTCACAGAGCAAAGTTCTAGATACAGTATTCACTTTCAAATAACAAATTAATTATTTACTCTTAGTGTGAGATGCCATTATTATGTGCCTGTAGGCAGCTATCATACCTTATTAATTTCATGCCTTATAGTCTTTAAGTCAACTGAAAATTTAGTGTCATGACCCAGGAAATTAAATCCAAAATACTAGATAGCTAGCATTAAAATCAAAGGGCAAACTTCGTTTTTCTGTAGAGAGAACTGACTATCATTTTCAAGTACAAAGTGTATTCTGTTTTGTGGGTGTTTTTCTTCTTCACTCCTGTTCAGATTACCGAACCCAATCCCCTCGAGGTTAAAAGGAAGAGGGATGCACAGAAAAGAGTACTGGCCAGAAAGCTCACAAAAGAGCATATTCGGCCAGGAACACCAGAGCCCGTGAAAGGCAGACAACATGTTCATGTGCAGACAGGTAAAAGGCTGCATTTTTTTCACATCCATCTGAAAACAAAAGCTTGCTGATCTAAATTAACTTGCTAAATTGGTGATGAAGTCAGTACAGTCTCACAGGGATAAGTTTAAAATCACAGAATGCTAGAATCAGAGGTTCTAAATTTGTCTAATCAGTGACATTTTCCCAGAAGGTCTGGTTTTCAGCTTTTGGTGTACATTCTTGAACACTAGTCAAGACGTCTTCATTTATTCTTTCCTTTTTCAGTATAATCAGAGAAGTTTCATATATGCTTAAAATTGAGGGGTTTAAAAACTTTTGGTTGAAGTTAACTACCCTTTTGGGAATCAATTCTATGAAGTGCACCTGACATTACAGAGAACACAGCATCAGATGGCCTATGCAGCAAACTGACCTGTGTTTTGAGATGTCTTTTTCTAAACTTTTAGAAGACATTTTATTGCACTCTTTGGATGTAATTCACAATGCAGAGTCATCAAAAATAGCTGAGTGTTAAAATAAAAAGAATCCAACTTTGAGTATTCATTGTGCTGTTGTTTCTAGAACTGTATTTGGAAGAGATTAGTGACCGGATAATAGAAGTTGATGGAGAGTGTCAAACAGATGAATTCTTGGACAGACCACCCACTCCACTCTTCATACCAGCCAAAACAGGAAAAGATATTGCTACACAAATAGAAGAAGGAGAGGTATGAAGTGAAGTCAGGTCAGCGAGTGCTATCCAAATATGTCTTCCATACAAAACACATTTCTGATGCAAAATCGAAGTAGAAACAGAAAGGAACTAATCCTACTAGAACATGCAAAAAAAAAAAAACAACCCAAATCCCAACTCTCCAATGTCTGCTTTGAGGTTTAGAGCAAAATTAAGGAAGATGCTTCTCTGTGTGCACTAGTTCTGTTGCTTTCAGCTAAGAGCTACATTGTTTAGAAATGCTCTCTATTGCAAAACGTGTCCAGCCCAAGAAGGGGTTGCGAACACAGAAATGGGGTCCAGTTGAGTGCTTGGCTTGTCCCTGGTAGTCCCGACAGGGGCTGTAGGAGGGCATGTGGTGTCTCACTCCAGCCCACTCACCACTTAGCCCCCAGCTGCACTCACGCTTCTCTCTGCCTTAGCTGACACTGGCCTCTCACCTGCACTTTGCCAGCCTGACTTCAGTGCAAGGGCTTTACTCATCCTCCTTTTCTCCTTGCCAATCCTTGTTAAGAGTAATTGTGATCAAGGGACATTTATCTCTGTTTCCATGACTTCCATCCGCAGTTGTTTGACTTTGACATTGAAGTTAAGCCGATTCTGGAAGTGTTGATTGGGAAAACAGTTGAGCAGGCTTTGCTGGAAGTCATGGAGGAAGAAGAGCTGGCCCAGCTGTGGTCACATCAGCGTGCCTACGCAGAGCTGCGTAACGCAGAGTTTGCTGAATTACAGCGCCTGGAAGAGCAGGACAGGCGAATCAGAGAGGAGAAGGTAGGACTTCCTAAGGGCAAAACTGGCCCATCTGAGTGCTTGTCAGAAGGGACAAAAACATTTCCAGTACTGAACAACAAGCTGTAATATAAGCTGGGTATGGCCAAAAGGGTACTGTCAACTTTGATATTCCTTAAAGCATTTTGGTGACATACAGCTGCACTCTGCCACTTGCTCTCATAAAACAGCACCATACTGTTGTGTTTATTTGGAGCAGTCATGCTTGAGTGATCTTGTACACTTGGACACCTGATCAAAAGGCCAAACCCAACAGCATTTTCTTCTGTACCTAGTGCAGCTGTTCCTTAAGCCTTTTCATTATAGTAACTGCTAAACAAATAGTCAGAGTGCTTGAAAGTAAGAGACACACCTCCTAGTCTTTGACACCCAAAGCACGCACTACTCTGTGTGCACATGTACATCTCAAGATCTCCAAGTATTATGCTATATTAGTAATATTGACTGAATAGAAATAAATAGAAAAGGCAAGTCTTAATGACTTACTATTCATCAGCTTTGTATAACTGTTATTTTTAATGTTTTCCTGAGACAATCTGAGTTTTAATCTTTTTGTATATCAAATAAGATATAATATTGGAAGATGAAAAGTTCAGGAAATACTTATCAAATGTCATCACATTCCAAGGCCAACAACCATCTTGATCTGCAATAATAAAGCAAAAAGTAAGGAGATCAATGTATACTAAAGCATCAGAGAAGGGTTTCGTTTGGCCAGTTGCGATGACCTTATTTTACAGACTTGCCAAAATCAGAAAAGGTATACCACAGAAATGTGTTTCCCTGTAATTTTCAGGTATTTTAATACTCCATAGATTGAGTACAGGCTTGCTTTCAAGCACGCTTTCATATGAGGATTTTTTGTGAAAGTTAGAGGCTGCAAATACCAGGTAGAGATCATGATTATCTGTACTTTTGACTATCTTTGCTATTTATGAGACTCACGCTGTGATAATTCTTCAAAGTCTAGAACAAAGGAGTAACAGCTAAAGGCCTCTAAGTTTTACACGCATAATTCTCTTGACAGGAACGTCGTAGACTCGAGCACTTGGAAAAGCTGCGTAAACAGAAAGAGACTGCAGAGAAAATTGCAGCTCGGGCATTTGCTCAGCGTTACCTGGCTGATCTCATTCCCTCAGTCTTCAACAATCTTCACGACAGTGGATTTTTTTATGATCCTATAGAAAGAGGTTTGTTTTTTCATTTTTCTAAAAAAATATGTGAACTAAGTAACATAATGCTCAAAACAACCATAAAACATAGCATATTGTCCTATTATTTAGAATAATGTCATAAGAATGTATTCATTTATACTTATGGCTGAAATACAAGTTTTAACACGAACAAACAAACATTATTGGTCATCTGTACAAATAATCAATAGTAAGCAAGAACTGACAATGTGACAATGAGAAGAGCTGCCTTGGAATTGGAGATGAATAAATGGATGGTTAGATTGGTAGAGTAGAGAGAGAGAGATCCAAATTGAAGTAAATATATTTTCATAGAACAGACAAATCAGTATGTCATTCTAAATATTTTTAATGATTATCACGAGCAAGGGAGATTAGATTCTAATTAGTCAATTAGAATTAGGCCCTGAAGATAATATTGAAGTTGTACATCAGTGACTTCCAAGCCCTTAGAATCAGCAGCGTTTCTTATGAGCTACCTTGCTGAACCCCACTTCACCAGGCTCCACATGGGCACAGACCACAGCTTGGGAATGGTTACACTCTCTCCAGGATAAGTCATAAGCAGAAACTGAGTGTGTTTTGCAACCAGGGCAAGCTTCAGGATCAGAGTGTGCAAGTAGTATGATTTGAGAAATACATGGGTAAGCAAGAGCTCTTTAGTCAGAGGGAACAAATGCTTTCAGCAGACCAGAAGCCAAATGTCTTTGAAAAGCAAGGCAGGAAATGTTATTCTCCTAACTTGTTCAGGATAGTTATCTGGATCTCTCTCACTAGAACATGACTGTGTATCTCATCTGTGTTAGCCCTTCAATGGTGCCAGACCTCTTAGAAAATAACTGCAGTTGAGAAGGCTCTGGTCTGAGTCCATAATGATGATGAACCTCAGTAAGAGAGGTTGGAAATAAGAAACCAAACATCTGAGATATTGCATCTGACTCTTACAGAGAAAGTGCCTTTTGGCAGGGGGTGTTCAGCCCTTAATTGTTGTAGCAAATAAAAACATCACCCAAGTCCTGTTGGTCATCCTTCATAAAGTGGCATTTTCTCTCTGTTTCTTCCTGCTGAATTCTTACAGATATTGAGACAGAATTCCTTCCATGGCTGATGTCAGAAGTGGAAGAAACACTACAGAGGAAGGTTCTGGGAAGGACGATGCTTGACTGTAAGTTACCAAATCCTGGAATGTCATCTGGGCTGCCTGATGCTCTTGTTTTTTCCCTGGTCAGAACAAATATCACATTTACACTGTCACTGTGGGTTAAGGTAGATGGTGTCATTTTAGAAAAAACTCCAAGTACCTGTGGATTTTTGTGTTGTTTTTGTTTGTTTGTTTGGGGTTTTTTTATTATATTAAAATGTTTTAATGTTAGAAAATTACTACTACATACAAGTAGGTAATGATTTTCAGAAGAAATAATGGAAGTGTCAGTCATGCTGCACTATCCACTCTACTGGCTTTATACTGTTTGAGATGTGTTAATGCTGGAAGGTACAACACATATGTTGTGAACAGAATGGTTAAAGAACACGATTCTTTTTTTTCTGCTGCAAAGCTTTTACTTCCTCTGTGTTACACAACTACCACTCCTGTTGTGTTCTCTGTAGTGTGCCTGATTATGCCAGTGGGAACAGAAAAACCTATCTTGTGTACTGCCACATGTATACCATGAAAGTCTCTTAAATCGTTTGTGTAAGCTCCCAGAGCTATGGATTATCCTCCTACATGAAAGGAGGGTGATGGTAGGCCATGGTTGACTGAAAGGTGAGGTGGCCAATATTTTTCATCAAAACAAGGGCTTACCTCCTTAGCAGTCAATAATCATGTCCTTGCTTTTGAAGTAGATTGAAATATGAGTCTTTTGGGCTAGTTCAAGCAAAGTATTTGGGCTCTTTCATTAGTTCAGGGGTTGTAGTTGAAACACCTGAACAATCTGAACTCTGTCTTGTGTAGAAACACAAAAGTATTGTGTATGTGTGATCAGCAGTGTTATCCTAGATCAATCCACTTTTTACACTTGGATTACATCTTCATTCCTGTAGTTTTCCTCTTGCTGGGATTTGGGGTTTAAATTACAATTGTGTTTGCTTCCTTTGGGCTTATTTTCCATTTAACCAGGACTTTGAATTTTATTTGTTAAGGTATAGTATGATTGGACAATTATAGCTGGTCTGTTAGGTATTTTATCCTGATATAGGGGCCAGTATGTACACTCAAGGATCACTTCTTCATGTAGCTCTTCAGAAGGGAAGGAAATTTCTCCTTGTTTAAGAAAAAAATATTGTATGTGACTACTGAATAAACATCCTAAGGAGAATGTTGCTGCAAGATACACTGTTGAATAGAACAACTATCATATTCCTGTTAAACCTGTTTAATTTTTTAACCAGATATAATTGTCTTGCCCCAATTCTAAGGTATACAGAGAACTTGGGGCAGGCCAATAAGGAATATCATTTTGCTATTTAGGGTCTGTATTTCCTGAGTTATACCTAGTCACCTACTGTTGAGTAATCATCATCTCTGCAAAAGGAACCGCAAATCACATTCCTCAAATTTTGTAGAGAATAGTTAGTGGCTTCTTTCCCCTCTTATGCAGAAACATAGGGAAAGTCTCTAAGGATCCATTTTTAACCTATTTGAATGAAGACTGCCCAAAACATGACCCTGTGTGTAAACAAATTAGCCCTTGTTCCTGGTGGGGTGACCTGCTCTGGGAGTGAGAAGCAACTGTGAGGAAATCAACAAAGTTATCCAAGTGCTCTCTTTCAATCACTGCTGTGAGTGTTAACCAATCATTTTGCTACAGCAGCTGAAATGTTTTTTCTCACTTAGGTATTCTTTCCTTTATAGGGTTACTTCAGGGTTCTTTCCCTATTTAAGAATTTATAGGTCAGTTATATATAAAAAAATCTCAAATTAAAGGTTTTTTCCTCTATGCTTGTTAATGTTGGCTATTTCTGTTTCAGCCTTGATTCGTACAGTGGTTGAAAAACGCTTAGATGCTTTTAGCCATCCACCTCCATCTGATCAGACAGAGGCAGCTGCTGAAGAGCCCAGGCCAACAGATGCAGCTCCCCAGGTGTCTGGTGAGTCAGATGCTGCTGACCAACCAGTTGCATAGAAAGACGAGACTGAGGAACAGCCTTCAGATTCTACCTCTTCGCAGTTAGAAGAATCACGTCAAGCAGGAACAGAGGATTTGGAAACTGAGTAACAAACAGGAAAGTCATCAAGAAAATGGAGAAAAATGGCTTAGAAATAAGAAATTAATTCCTATCTATTCGCAGGTATTGTGCCCTAGCCATACTGAAAGATGAACCTAAGCAACAGTAGAGCATTAAAACGTGTCTTCCATATGGTGGCATTGTGATTTTAGGCTGTAAGAATCAAGAGAGAAGTTACTAGTGCAATGAATGGCATGGAAATTCTGTCCCCTTTTACAAAGTCCAATCTATCAAAAACCTGGGAGGTTTACAGTTGAAAAGTAATGCTGTCCCACACCGTGTGCTAGAAGGTCATGAGAAGGACGTTGAGAGCATCATAATAACCTTTGCAAGTGCTTTGATAATGTTCTTGGAACAAGATTTCCTTTCCCTATTTTGAAAGGTAGTTACTACAGCAATTAAATAAATTGCTTTTCACTCATGTTAGTCTTTCCTTTCCCCACAAAGTTGAATGGGCATCTCAGCAGGTAATAGAGTAAAACCAGTTGTTCCTCAGGATTGTCAAGTCTAAAGAGTTACCTGCCAGTGCAAAATCCTCCTCAGCATCCTGAGTCGGAGCCCCTCCTGGAGGCGAGGGGCTGGAGCTACACCCAAGTCCAGTCTCGGTTTTCTTTGTAATCGTGCTTTCCTGACAGTTAACTGGAAACGGTACCAGACGTGACTGGCAAAAGCCACAGCCTGTTCACAGGCCAACTCCTCAAGTGGGACAGTCCCCCTCACAGAAGTACATCTGTGCAACATTGCAGCGACAGCGTTTCCCTGCTGAGTCAGTGTTTCCAGCAGCAGCTGTCCTCAGCAGGCAGGTAAGGCCGCAGGGTGGCCAGCTCTGCACCCACGGCGGCACGGGGCAGGCACGGGGGTCTGCAGCTCCTGGGTGTGTGTGTGCGTGCAGTGGGGAGCGGAGAGAAGACAGAGGGAGCTGGCGCTGCAGGCACTAGAGGGCAGGATAGCCCACGGCAATCCGGCTGGAGAAACAGGTGGAAAGACACTACTGATGTCACCTATTGCACATTGCACACCTTGCACTAGGGACACCCGTCTGGACTTCCCTCCACTGCTAAACCCCAAAGGTGTCGAACTTCTGCAAAATCTACTTATTTATAACATGAGGAGCCAACACGTGAGTCACCCAGCGCAGTCCACACTAGCTCATAGAATCATAGAATAGTTTGGGTTGCAGGGGGCCTTACAGATCATCTAGTCCAATCCCATCCCTGCTATGAGCAGGGACAGCTTTCACTAGGTCAGATTGCTCAAAAACCCATCCAGCTTGGTGGTAATGGAGAACATGGAAGCATCTCCCCAGGGATCACCCGTGACAGGACAAGAAACAGCCACCGGTCGCTTCAGGGGACGCGGACACCGTGCCTTCCCTTTGGCCTGCCGGAGTGCGAGTCTGCAAGAGAACCCCAAGTCAAGGAAGCAAAACTGTTACGTGGGTGTAGGACATTCTTAATGCTGTGAGGTACCTTCCTGGGAAGCAATTAAGCATCACCGGTGCAGGTGGGGGCATTCTGTGGATCCTCACAAGTACGGACAACTCCGTGCGGCCACGGCAGAGGCAGTATCGGCGGCCGGACAGCCGCGGTTCTCACACTCCGTTGAGAACAAGCTTCCCTGCAGCGCCGCCGCAGAGCGAGCGCTCGGGCACCACCAGCGGCGGAGCTGCACCCCCAGGCCGCCCCCTGGCTCCGCTCGGCTCTCGCCCCCACCGCCCCGCGATGCCCCGGCGCTCCGCAGGGGCGGAGCGGGGAGGGGACGCGGCGCGGC